>KV425887.1:0-37419 GCA_001632375.1 Exidia glandulosa HHB12029 | reverse complement strand
GGGGGCAACTGCTCTTGGTACGAACTTTGCAGGCTGAAGCCACGAAAGAGAGCAGTGCGAAGACATAGGCCTTTGCGCGCGTCTCTGGCGTGGCATTTGTGCCGATAGCCTGAAGAATATTCCTAGTACGATGTTCATACGCCATAAACGTGACGTGCGCGTAATGAAAGACGCACTTCAGGAAGAATGGCCCCATGTAGTTCATGACAACGCTCGTAACGGTCAAGAAAAAGTCCGTACTGAATAACGGTCTCAGTAACGACGCAATGTTTTTCAGACTCAATGCTACGCACAGTAGGTCGAGGGAGTTGGCCGCCCATAAACGTCGCAGAAGCGAGGACCTGCGTTCGTCAGCGGAGCAAAGAGACAAGCGTGCAACACATACTTCTTCACGTTGCTGAAAGCGACGAAGACCGCCTTGCTCTGCATAGTCGGGGAAAGGTCCCACACATCCGACTCGTTGAGGGTTGCGTAAGTTCCCTAAGAGGACAGTGAGCTACAAATAGCGCATCCTGCATGGCGTCACGAACGCGTTTGATGAGCTGCGGGAGTTTGCTCATTCAGCAACTACATCTTCGCCAACACAGCTGCGGACTCACAGGTCCAACCCAGCTGAATGACACCCATCCCCAGAGTGAGCAATAGTCTTCTGGAGATATCTCCGAGCCCTGGAGATTGTATGTCAGCGGGCAATGGATGACCGACAATCGAGTCACTCGCAATCTTTGATGGGTCAATGTACTTGCTCGGGATTGCGATCGGCAGCGAGAGCATGTTCAGAACGAGGAAGGCCGTCGTCACGAGGTTGCCGACGAGCACGAGCATGATGCCATTCCCAGGGAACGGAATGTCATAAGCTGTCCTGTCGTACAGCACCGTTCCGACAGTCAGGACTGCTCCAATGAAATGGAGAAGCCAGAGCGTGAAGAGGTCGTAAGAGGGCGTGGGTTGAGGTCTCAGAATAAGGCGCAGAGTGGAGTAGAACCACGAGAGTGCGATGAGGAACGGAGACCAGGTCGTGAACGCTTTGAGATCGTCCGCATGGTGCGCCACAACGAGGTGCTCAGCGCCGAAGCCTGCCCACGCGATCGCCTCGAACAGGGAGAGGGTCGAGAGCACGATGGTGCGCCAGAGCGGGAGCTTATAGTGGGCGTCTTCAGCGTCGGATTCAGGCAGGGTCTTGTCTGCGTAGAGTATGCCCTCCGCTTCTGGTAAGGTCAGGAATCTGGTGAACGGCGACCTGAGCAGCGCGAAGAAGCGCGACACGGGGCCAGGCAGGCTGATAGGCAGCTTGTAGAGCACGACGACGAGCACGACGGCGGTGGGGAGCAACGAAGTCCATGCTGCGCGGACGCACAACGAGTCGAAGTCCTACGCGCCTGTCAGACGCGTCTGCGAGTAGCTAAAGTCAAGACATACCAGGGGCTGCGCGCCCGGACAGAGCACGACCATGGGCGATGCGGGACAAGTTGCAGATAGACGGGCTCAGCCCAGCGATGCCGAACTGACGGCCGTCCGAAGCGATCACGCCGGACTGCGCGGACACACGACAACAGCTCTCACCGTTGAGAACGTTGAGCAGAGCTCGCCTCAAATGGTCTTGCTAAATACCACTGTCGGACAATAAGTGTGCATGGACGACTAATTTTTGGTATTACGATCTTCGCATCTACAAAGATCCATCTAGTATATGTATCTGATACCCCCACTCTACGTCTGCGTAGAGTTCCTTGCTTATTTTATGCATGCGTGCCCGGCCCTGCGCGCCGCGACCATCTCTACCTTCTCCTGTTGGCGGAGCGGTGGTCCATATATCCAGATGTGCAGTTGAGCATGAGAGTTGTACCCAAAGCGCGACGAGAGCGCTGCTCAGATCGCGTCCCCGCCGCTGTAGTAGTCCGGCATAGGCGGCGCGGGCTTGCGCATGGACGGCTTGCGTCCGTGTCCGGCAACGGGAGAGTCGTACTCGACGGCCTTCTCGACGTCCACCTGTATGCCGTGTCCCGTAGAACCGGACGGAAAACGGCGCACTTTGCGCTCAAGTTCGATATCTTCAGTCTCGAGATCAAGTTGAGACTGCGTTGGTCTGCTGCTTGGGTCGCGTAAGCGTGATGAAGCGGCCGCAGGTAGAGAGGGGGGTAGACGAGAGGAATGTCTTAACTCACCGGCTCAACGCTGGAACGCTTGCGTTCACACTGATGTTGCCTCCACCGGCGTACTTGGCGAGTGTCTGACGAGTGTGCTGCGAGCTAATGCTCGTGTCGAAGTTCATGATCGGGCCCTTGTTGGATGAAGTCATCAGGCGAACGACAGCGCGCGTAGCAGCAATAGTGCTACTGCAAGTCAGCCACAGATATCGCGAGAATACAGAGCTGACGCACGAAACGGCAGCGGCAGGGACTGCAGCGATGATATTCATCGCCGGGTTGAGGTTCAGCACGTTTAAGACCTAGCATGCGCCATGAGTTGGGATGATAGTAGAAGTAGATTTGCATACCGCTGGGACAGTGTTTGCACTGAATGCAACGACAAAGTAGATGATACCGTCCTTGAGGAGTAGGTTCCAGATGTTGCTACGCGCAGTGCTGCCGAGAAGACCGACGATACTCAGAACGAGCACGACAGCGTCGAAGGACATCGCTGAAGAGTAGCGTTAGAACAGCGACGGCTGTAGCGGATGGATACTAGACGCACTATAGAAGTAGAGTACGTTGAGGACCTGTGACGACGCGCCAGTGACGGCACAGACCGCGGCTTCCGGTACCCATTTGGCCTTGACACTGAAGATGGCGTAGTAAAGGAGAGCCCATTGACCGACGGAGACCACAGTGAGCGGCAGAACGATGATACGCTTGCGCTCCCATATGGCAAACCTACGAGACTTGAGTCGTCTCGATGGAAAATATGGGCGGAACGGAACACTCACGTCCTCATCATAAGACACGTCGACGCACTCGCGATCGCAGTATTACCGGCCCATTGGCAAAAGGTGTACAGAGCCTGTGGACGCCGACGAGATCGGGAAGAAGCAGATCGAAGATGAGTTGACGACGGGAAGGTACAATTCATGATCACGCACTTGGCAGTTGACCTAATTGGCGATGACGACGGGAATGAGCTGAGACTGGACGGGTATTGAGGAGACAAGTGTCGCACCTCGGTTGTAACGTTGATGGTAATCATTCTGCGCGGCGATGAGTATGAGGGTCACGCGACTGGGTTGGGGGGTACGACGTACAGCCCGACGAGCGCCCAGAACAGCGAATACCGCGTGAGGAAGTAGAATACTGCGAACAGACACGTGAGTTATGTGCGCCGGCGCGTAGGGGACCGGACGCCGTACCCTGGAAGGACTGTCAGCGACGGGCGGTGGAGGGAGTCGCGCGCACGTACGAGCGGCCATCTGAAAGCGCGTTTCCGGGTGACTATGCTCCAGTCGAACGGGCTTGTGACGACGAGCTCCCAGATGTAGAGCCCGAAGAGCACGAACATGAGCTTGTTGAACGCGTCTGCGCGCGTCGGACAGGGGTTGAGCGTCGTGAGCACGAGCTCGACGACTGCAGCGCGACTTACCGGCGTCGCGCGCAATCTCTACGGGGTCCGACCAGTTGGGCATGGCGACGACGGGGACCGGGACGCGGACGGGGGAGAGAGAGGGGGGAGGGAAGGAAGGAGGGAGAAAAAGGAGTGACGAGGACTGAGTTTTACCGCGGCGCCGCGGCAACGCCTTCTTGAATAGAATTAAGGTGGCTTTGATATTTCGCACGGTCTCGCGTCGCCTATCACATATCACGTCTGATGTCGGTCGCGACAGGTGGTGAATACGACGCTGTATGCTCAGGGGAAACGACTTTTGTGTTAAGGTTTTGGCCAGAAAGCGCGAAATTGGACTCCGTATGGAAACCGCATTTCTCCGCAGCGAGGCAATTCGCACGCACTTAGCTATAGGATACTAGCAGTGGCAGCATGTATGTATGTACATCCAGCAACATTCAACTCAATCTACGCGCTCCTTCCGTGTCTTGGTACCCATCTCGATCTCCTCCAACTTGTGCGCCGCGGCCTTCAGACGTCCCTGGCCCTGCTGCAGCATACCCTTCGCGTTCTTTACCCACGGCAGGTTCCAACCCATGCCGTGCTTGTACTTGCGGAATCCCGGGCCCTCGTAATATATCACGTCGACGGGCGGGTTCAGGCGCGGCCAGTTGACGTAGTCGATCCCGTGCGCGACGATGAACGTCCACGACGCAGCGAGGAGAATGAACCAGAACAGGAAGTAGTATTTGAGCGAATAGTCTGCAAGGGCCCGGTCAGCATTGACGAGCGAAGCGATGAGAAGCTGTCCACGCACCCGACGAGCGCGGGAGTGTCAGACCAGCACATATCATGAACAGCGAAAAGGAAAGAACGTAGGGCATCTGTGGGCGTCTCTGTTAGGTTCACCCCATGTACGGTATCGAGGACGAACCGAACGAACAAGCAGTGGACGTCTGTCCACAAGCAGTGCCATCGCCGTGGACTTGCCGCGCCGCGGTGTCCAGGCACCAGTCATCAAGTCGAAGGCATCCTAGAACCCTCTGTGAGTAAACGCGTGATACAACATAATTATTGCCTCACCTGGCGAGGTCCGTCGAAGTAGTTGTTCTTAATGTAGCGGGTCACGCTCTTGTACCCGTCTTCCAGCGCGCCCTGTCTCGAGCGCTTGCCCGTGCGCGTGAAGTCGGTCTTCATAGCGCCAGAGCCAGCATACGCATGGGAGATCAAATCAGCGTGGCCCGACCACACTAAGGCTCTGGGTCAGTACCTCATGTGGGTATCGCAGAGAGTGCAGCACGCACTCATTCTGAACGATGTCATGAACTCTGGATGGTTGTCCACGCCGTCCTCCTTGCTGATGATGCCAACCTCGCGCAACTGGCGGTTGAGCGTGTACTTCGCGAGATGCGTCTGCACGACGTTTGTGCGGTCGAGGTTGTCCATACAGTTCGTACGAACGGTGCCGAGCTGTATTCTGCGCGGGTTGGGCTCCGCAGTGTCGAAGTAGAAGTAGCTGTTCCGTACGACGCTTAGTCGAGAACGTTGCATGTCCCAGACGATATGCGCACCCTTTCTTCGTGAGATCCTCTTCGAGGGCATCCGTAAGGTTGCTGACACGCTCGTACCGCATGCCCTTGCACTCATTGTGGAAGTCAAAGTATCGATACCGCACTTCCGGCAGGTTCGCCTCCGCCATGGCACCTTCATACGCCTCCTTCATCGGCTTCTCGCGACCCTTCTGGTCGACGAGGTTGACGAGTGTCTGGGTGCCATAGATGTTCACCAGCTCCGTCAAGTGCGTCTGCAGTGCGCTCGCCTAAACTTTATCATCAGCCACGGCGCAATACACAGAAGGAGCGCGCGCACCGAGTTGGGCAGCTGCATAATCTGCAAATCAGGCTTGTATCGCAACGTGTTGACCTCCGCCCAGAAGAGCGGGATACTGCCGCGTATCTGCACGAAGCTGAGCTGGATGCGACTTCCTTGCTCGCCCTGCCTCGGCATGGGGATCGAGCCACCATCGTTCGGGTCATAGAGGACGATCTGCTCGGTCTCGTTGAAGTTGGCGACATGGCCCTCCTCGTCGATTCCGCGACGAAAGTAACGAGTGCCGGCGCGGTAGCGCGAGCGCCGGGATATGATGGCGAAGACGAACGGTTTGCCGTTGATAGCGGTATGAGTCATGTCGAACGCTAATCACGGTAAGAATAAGACGTGCAGACGCGAGCGGAGAGGGTACATACTGCCGTACATGACCGGGAGGATGTATGGGCTGAGCTGCGTCACAGTCAGGATAATTTCCGATATACAGGACAGAACGTACGTCTTGGTCGGAATTAGACACAGTTATGTCGATTAGTCTAGACTGCAGGAATCTTGACTTTGCGTGAGTAATGCACAAGGGACCGAACAGACGCAGTCGTACTTATTCCAAAAGAAACGGTCGTCGGCCTAGAGACCAGCGTGAGTTATGGAAGCCATGGAATATAGCAACGCACAGTTTCCCATAGTGCCTTCTGGTCGTCCTCGGAAGCGCCGACCCAATGCGCTTGGAGTCGACGTGTAATGTCCCAAGTATAACAGAACCAGAACAATCCAGTTGCAAGGTGCGACTGGACGAGTGCGAGTAAGTGAGCCTCCGCGGGATGCTCAGTTGTATGGCTGTTGTCCAAGGGCAAGACTTTGAAATCTGTGGCCTGGTAGATGTCGTGTCCCATGAAGCGCGTCTTGAGCTCGCGTCCAGTAATTAAGATGATGTATTCCGCTGCAAAGTGGGTCAGTGAGCATAGCGAAGGCGAGAACTCCAATGCGCACAGCTAGAGAGCGATATTGTGCCCATAATGCCGAACACCCGCGTCGAGTTGGACGGCGGCTGTCTAACGCGAACATTGGGCGCTGAGGCTCTGTCAGCTTGCAACTGGGTGCATCGACGGCGCGCGCACCATTGAGGATGATGTCGCCGGTGGTGCGCTTGAAGGAGAGCGAGCGCGCGGTGCCGCCCTCGCCGACGGGTTCGAACGTGTACGCGTCGCTGCCCTCCGCGTATCTAGCCGAACTCGTCAGCACCCAGCATCCGAGCCCACAACGTGCGCACAGATTCAGGCGTTGGTACATTGCCTTTGGCGGCATTTTGGTGACGATGCGCGAAGTGGGGAGCGAAGGCACGACGGCGTTAACGGAGCCGGACTGCGTCTCAGACTTCGACAACTCCTCGCACGCTCGGAAGTCGCGACATTACATTGACACGTTCCATCACAATCTTTCAGGACACCTCGTGTGCACCACTCATTATTATCACCATTATTGTGAATACATAAACACTGTTTGTATCTCCCATTGACTCTAGAGTCGAGGTTTCGCGCTCAATCCCAAGTTGTAGGCAGCCTCGAGCTAATTAACTGTGTACCCTCGTTGACCTGAACAAGATCAGATATTATTCACGGGACGTAGAATCGGCACAACGCACCTTGACGCTGTATGCCTGCGTCCAGAGTGTGCTGGCCAAGCTGCCGAGCTCGACTGCGATTCAAATCGAGTTAATATCCACGCGGCTCGCTCAGCTGCAGACGCACTGTAGACGTAGCCGTTGTGACCGGACTGCGCGCCCCAGCTGTTCTGCACGATCCAGTACAAGCGGTCACCGCCGCACGGGTCGTTCACCCTGGTGTGGTGCGAGTATCCCACAACAGTCACTAAAAACGGTAGTTTAGAACTGTCCGTTGCGCATCCCCGCCGCATTGACTTACTTGCGTGTTCGACATAGCCGCAGCCATGTCCCTGCCACTGAGGATCACCGTCGTAGAAAACGACCTCAGAGTTGATAGAGGATGCGTATTGCTGGAACGCGTCGGTGACGCGGAACTAGAACGTCGTGATCAGACGTGTTTGAGAAAGAGACATAGAAGCGAACTCACCACCATCCAAATTGGGCCGTAGTCCTATCGCATGATATCCATGATCAGTCAAATTAAGAGGGAGACATGCGCGGGAGATGACGCACCACGAGTGTCTCCTTCATCCTCTCGACGTACAGGAAGGGGTTGACGTTCAATATGGCCGCAGTCAAGCTGGGACCGTACTCGACCGTGAATTGGATGTAAGGGAGCTTTCCGTACTGCGAAGCAGCGCAAGAGTTCGCCTGAACGCCGAGTGAGTGAATGAGGAACGCGAACACCGCCAATGACGACGCACCTTGCACTCAGGCCCGCGCGTCCCACTGAACGTGCTCCACGGCATACAGCTCTCAGTCGCCTGGTAGCTGTCCTTGACCTTGCCGTAGATATCATTCCACGCTGCACCGTACTCGTTCGAGAGGATACCAGCGCGGCAACGCGCAATCCAGGTGACAGACATATCCTTCGGCGTGCCGCGTCCGTACTGCTTCATGATGGAACCCTCCATCATGGTCGTGAACGAATGTGAAGCGCAGGTGCCGGTCTGGCCCTGGTTCTTGACCGTGAAGTGGTAGTTGGTGCGCAGGTCGACGCGGTGCGGTGTCGCACGCCGCGCAATGCCGGTGTCGGACGCGACGGTCTCATTCAACGCGATTGAACGCTTAACGAAGGCGGCCTCCGCAGCATTGAGGTCGGTAAACCCGCGCTTTGACGGCCATGAGGTGGAGCAAGTCGCACGCTTGACGGGAGAGGGCGAGTCCTGGGCGGTGGTGGTAGCGTTGGTGGCCGTCGTGTCCGTGCTGTTACCCGCGGCGATGAGAGCACGCTTGCGCTTGTCGATTTCGTTGTTCGCAGCGTAACGGTTAGACAACGCTTCGCCATACTCGTGATCCTTCTGGATCTGTGCGGCCGAGTATGGTGCATAGCCAGAGGGGGGAGCAGGGCAGATAGGATTCGTGCCAGAGCCGACGGGTGCTACGGTTGAATAGCATGAGCGACGAGCATGATGCACGAGACGAAGGCAAACTCACAGCCGACAAGCTTGAACGCCGACGTATATTGGTCGTCCTTACTGTTGTTCATGGTCTTGAAGATCTTGCACGACACGGTGTTGTCCTTGTCCGTAGCCGAGACCGTGAATCCGACACAACCCGTCTGGTGCGAGCACTTTGTACGGCATGCGCTGACGCCCGACTCGTTCGTCGTCGAGTACGGTGTGTCGGTGTAGGCCTTGCCCTCCTCCGGGGTGTAGTTGAGCGCGTCGCAATCACAGTTGTCCGTGCTGATCTTGTAGCCTGAAGCAGCCGCGTTGAGTGGAGGAACAAAATTTCAAGGCCGGCAGCAAATGGACGTACACATCGAGCTGCAACCGAAGTTCAAGAATCCGCACGCCTTGGCACCGTCTGTAAAGAGACCGTTGCAGCTGTCCCTCAGGTCAGCAAATGTCTTCCACACAGAATGAAGATGGCGCACCTCTCGGGGAAAACCTTCTCACCGCCCTCGGAACAGTCGCTGGCCCAGCTCGTCCCGAGTGCAGCGCAGGAGGTCGAATAGTACATGTAAACGCTGCAGGTAGGCTCTTTCTCGTTGCCGCGGTCCCAGAAGCGGACGTCGAGATAGTCGAGGAGACCCGCAGCGCGCTGCCTTGCCCTCATCTGTGGCATGCCGGTCAATTCCGATACATCCAGGAAAGAAACCAGGAAAGAAAAGCATCCAGGAAAGAGAGCTAACCTCCAGCTGTTCCATCCATACAGCAGCCGAGATCGAGAAGAGTAACGTGAGGAAGGCAACGATGCCGATGACAATAGGCGCAATACCTGCACAACACCGTCAGCGCGAGCAAATAATAAGGACGATGAACTCACGCTTCTCGGGCATCCCCAGTGCACGGCGCTGCATATTGGCTACCTGCTCGTCGACGATTTCATTCGTCGTCGACTGCGAAAGCGCCACCGCCGCGAGGTACTCCGCCTCGCTGAGGCTGCCGTCGCCGTTAGTGTCCGCGGCCTTCATGATCTGCGCGGCGACATTGTCGGCAGTGTACGATGCGTCAAAGGTCTGCATGCCGCGGTGAATCTGGTTGTTCGTCTTGGTGATCTTCTGGAGTTCGTCGAGGGTGATCTTGCCATCGGAGTTGACATCCGCCTTCGCGAAGCTCGCACTATGTTGCTTATTGTCTATAAGATGAATCGTCAGTAGGAGGATTGAAAAAGCCATGGATAACTCACCAAGGAAGACAATGTTGCCAATGAACGTATCACGCGGGTTCTCGGAGTTGGCGAAAGAAATGACCGGAGTTTGCGGGAGCTCTTCGCCGGGCGCGAGTCCCGGGAAGAGGTCCTGGGACTTGAGAGAAAGTGGCTGAGTAGGGAACGTTTCGGGGGCCGGAGCCGCCGCGATACACAAGCTCTGGTCTGCCGCCAGAGCGTTGCAGTCGAGGCCGGGGTTGAGCTTCACAAGCTGACCGGACGCGAGACCGAAGTCGCCCTCGATCTTCGCGCACCAGTCACCGCTCTGAACGCGGTACTGACCGCCGCACTTGGGCCGGATGCAGGCCATAGAGCCGGGGTTCAGGGCGGCGCAGTCCAGATGGTTGTTGACGGTGGTGAAGATCGAAAGCTGGAGATTGTACTCGACGGCAAGGTCGTAGCAAGTGTCGCCGAGAGTGATGGGGATTTCGTCGTTGCAGCTGTACGTCGGGGCGGGAGGGTACGTAGGCGTGTCGGGGAGGGGGTCGCCGCCGGGGTTGCCAGGGTCGACGACGACGGGCGGCGCGGCAACACACAGACGCTGACCGGCGAATATGGTGTTGCAGTCGAGGCCGGGGTTCAGAGAGGTCATGGCGTCGGCAGACACTTTCTGTTCGTCCTGGATCTTGGCACACCAGTCGCCAGATTGGACGGTGTAGATCGTCGCGCATGGGCGGAAGAGACACAGGCCGTCGCCCACGGCGAGCGTCGCACAGTCGAGGCTGGGGTTGAGAGCCGCAAGCTGCTCCTGAGTGATCTTGGCGTTGTCCGCGATGCCCCAGCAGCCGTCGCCTGATACGACGGTGTAGACAGTGCCGCACTCGCCCTGGATCTTGGCAACTTGGAGCGAATTACTGGCCGCGTATGCTGATTAAACGAGTAAGTCATGTTGCAAAGAATAGCAGGACCAGAAGGGAGGCGGAAAGACGACCAGGTTCGTGAAGAATAGGCCGGCAGCGAGGACGAAGTAGGAGTCGGCGCTTATAGCACGAAGGTACAAAATCGCCCGTCGCACGCAGCAAGACGGTCTCCCACAACAGAGCATCATCTCCATCGCTGAGCGTAGCAGACAATGGACTCTCCATAGCGCGAACGCGTAAGGATACCACGCGACGACGCGGGCCAGTGCGGAGGGTCAAAGCGTGAACTTGAACTCACCTGAGCTTGCCGCAATGGCAACGACGACCGCTGCAGAGACTGCAGACGTCGACCTCATCTTGAGAAGAGAGATGGGGGTGGGAGGGAGAATGAAGAGAGACGGAGAGGCTCAGGCTGGACCTTTTCGCCTCATGGAGGATCCGAGCTTTACGAGAGGAAGTTGAGATCATGATGCGCCACGAGCGCGCGCCTGCGGCGTTGTTGGATGCGCAGTGCCTGTTCAACGTTGTTCCTCCGAAAACGGCGATCCCGATGCACATGGGCTTGGCATTCCAGGCTGCACGCCGGATGCGTGAGATTCTCAAACACTCGTCGCGGGATCGGATCCTGCTGACTATGCGCGTTTTGCACGTTCTGAGCCCACGGAGCGTTTGCGAAAAGCGCGGTCATGCACTGGCGGTCGCCGTCAATTCCGAACTTTCTTTTTGGAGGAGAAAGAGCATGGAGCGGAGTTTGAACTCGCGTCTCGTCCTCCTCCCATCAGCGATCCAGCGCCTGTCGTGTATCCCTCTGCCGGCAGGAGGCACATGGCTCCACGGGACACCCCCAATCCAGATTCTCCGTGGCCGCAATTCCTTCACGTTTTGGGGAGTTCGCCGGCCAAGCTGGGCCTGCACCGCTCGGCGACTGCGCCGTATGCATCCACCTGGCAGCCAGCATTCTCACACGCTCGGATCGACTGACTCAATAAACGCTGGGCGGCCAGACTCTTGATGCTGGAAAAACTCCTGGGGCAAAAGGTCTCTTCCTCCAAACCCTCCCCACATTCCTTGTCCTCCTCTCGCGATGAAGTCGCGTTCTCTCCAGGCCGTCGCGCCCTTCGTTGCTCTTGTTGCGGCCAGCCAGCTTACTGGCCACGCTGCAGACTGGTTCCTTCCCGCCGCGCACCACCGTGACACTCTCCTTCCCCGCGCCGACTGCAAGTACAGAGCGGTGGTCGAAGGCGACGGCTGCGCTAGTCTCGCCACCAAGTGCGGCATCTCAGCAGCCGACTTTACAAAGTACAACCCGAAGCTTGACTGCTCCAAGCTTCAAATCGACGATGTGCGAGTTGTGTTCGCTCTGCGTCTCCCGCGCTGACGCCTCACAGTGGGTTTGCTGCAGCTCTGGCACGCTCCCGTCGAAACGACCCGTGCAGAACCCCGACGGCTCCTGCTTCTCGCAACCCGTCGTCGACGGCTCGTACTGCGGTGCTTGGGAGAAGAAGTACGACGTGACCGAGGCCGAGATCAACAAGTGGAACGCGAACACCTGGCGCTGGACCAACTGCACCGCGCTGCAGATTGGCCAAAGCATCTGCCTGAGCACCGGCACGGCTCCTCTCCCACCTCAGAACGCCTCCATCCCCTGTGGTCTCGAGGCCATCCCGCGCAACAAGGAGTGCCCGCTTAACGCATGCTGCGGCAAGTACGTCGTATTCCCACTGTTAGTATTCGCAGGCTAACCTCGTACAGGTGGGGCTACTGCGGTTTGACCGACGATTTCTGCGAGAAGGTCACTGGCGCACCGGGCCTCGGCTGCCAGTCGCACTGCGAGAAGATCAACTCCTTCGACAATGTCGGTAAGACGAGTGGCTCGTACGGTCGCAACATCATCGGCTACTATTCCAACTGGTCCTCAAAGCGCAAGTGCAACGGTGTGCCCCAAGACGTCCTTCCGGCCGTGCGCCCGAGCGATCTCGACGCAAACAGCTTCTCCCACATCGTCTACTCGTTCGCCGGCGTCGACCTGAACGGCAAGCTGTACGAAACCGATACGGACGACAAGGCCTTGATCGCGGAGCTTCAGGCGCTCAAGAAGACCAATCCGAATCTCAAGACGATGTGGGCCGTCGGTGGTTGGGCGTTCAACGTGCGTACAGGTTGCTCACATCGTTCCATCGCATTTCCTAACCTCTGCTTGCAGGACCCGCCCACGCAGGAGTACTTCTCTATCAACATGCGCACGTCGGCCAGTCGCGCGAAGTTTATCTCGAACATCATCAGCCAGCTGAAGTCGTACGGCTTTGACGGTATCGACATTGTGAGCTCTTGGTGCTATTTCATTTCTGTATGGTCCGCTGACGCGTTGCCGCCTGTAGGACTGGGAGTACCCTGGTACCGAACGTGGCGGCATTGCGGACGATGGCAAGAACTTCCTTGCGTTCCTCAAGGAGCTCCGGGCTGCGAGCAAGTCGATCGTGGTCAGCTTCACCGCACCGGCTTCTTACTGGTCAGTCGCTATCTCCTTCGTGCATCTGTCGTTTCGTGCTGAACGCTTTCGCACAGGTACTTGCAGCAGTTCCCGATCAAGGACATGCAGGATTACACAGACTGGATCAACCTCATGACCTACGACATCCACGGTAGCTGGGACATCAAGTTCGACACCGGAGTTCTGCCCCACACGTCCTTCGTCGAAGTCAACACGGCCGTGAACATGCTGCTCAAGGCTGGCGTTCGTCTTAACAAGATCAACCTCGGCATTGGCTTCTACGGGCGCACCTTCACACTCGCCGACCCGTCGTGCAAGGTCGGTGGCTGCCCGATGAGCGGGCCCGGCACCCAAGGGCCGTGTACGCAGGCGGACGGTTTCCTGTCGTACGGCGAGATTGAGTACATGATCGAGTCACGCGGTCTGAACCCGACGTACAACAAGACGTCCAAGACGATGACCCTCGTGGACGGCAACCAGTGGATCGGGTACGAAGACGCGACGACGCTCGCACAGAAGCTCAAATACGTTCTCGACCGTACGATGCCTGGCGTGCTCATTTGGGCCGTTGACCTCGACCGCAACAATAAGCTCCTCTCCGCTGTCGTTGGGCATTCGCTCGCGCCTCAGCTGTCCGACATGGACTGCCCCGCGGACGGCGTGTGGCCCCGCACGAAGCCTGGCAACACCGCCAACGTTCCGTGTGCGGGCAAGGGCAGCAATGGACCATTCCAGACGCGTCTGTGCGGTGGTCCGAAGTGGGGTGACGCGCAGGGACGGTTCTGTAGCTCGACGGAGCTGATGCTCAAGGCGTTCGGGAGCTGCTCGGCCATCAGGTCTGGTTTCTAGTACGAGTGCTTCATCCTGATTTGGGTATATAAACGTATGTATCACACTGGGTAATTCATAATGAGGAGAGCCGTCCTGCGCAATAGGTGCTTGTGCGTGATACGTCCGTGACACGGATCCGGAGACAAGTGCTGAACCGTCGGAAGCTGAATATTTTTGCGTGCGCTCTTTCCCCTCCCATGACTTACCTCATCAGCTTCTTGGCCGCACACTGCCGTATCCACATCACAGTAGCGTGCGCGTTTAGCTGGAGCTGCATGCTCAAGCACGACCTGCGATACTTCGTGCTTGCTATAAGTTGCTATACCATCAAACTGGCCAATCTTTGTAACGACGACGCAAATTACTATTTCGGCGACAATCCAAAGTACGGCCAGAGGCGATAAGCAGCAAGAGCGCTAGCGCTCACATATCTTCTTTGTCTTCGGTGTCGTCCTCGTCCTCGTCTGCATCATCGCTGCCGTCCATTCCACCGTCCTCGTCACCACCTTCATCTGCACCATCCCCATTGTCGTCGCCGTTGTCATCTCCATCTTCTGCGCCAGCATCATCGCCATCGTCGCCGTTGTCATCGTCGTCGCCACTGTTATCATCGTCGCCACTGTTATCATCGTCGCCGTTATCGTCAGTCTCGTCATTATCATCGTCATCGTTGCCATCGTCCGTCGGCGTGGGAGCAGGTGTCGTCGGATTCTTTGTCGAAGTGGACTTGACTGTGGACATGGTAGTCGTGGCCTTCTTGGTGGACGTCGGCGCGACGGTAGTGGTTGTCTTCTTGGTGGACGTCGGCGCGACGGTAGTGGTTGTCTTCCGCGTGGCTAAAGCGAAGTTAGGTAGGAACTGCAAAGGTGATCGTGCCACGTACTGGTCGATGACTTGCTAGTGCTAGTAGGCTTCATGCTCGTGCTCGACTTGTGCGTGGAAGTCGAAGTAACTTTCTTCGTGCTCGAAGTGGGCGTGGGCTTTTTGGAGCTGCTCGTCGACGTAGGCTTCTTCGAAGAACTAGTCGTGGAAGTCGGTTTGGATGTGGACTTGGTGCTCGTGGATGTGGACTTCTTGGTGCTCGAGCTCGACTTGTGCGTCGAAGTCGACGTGGGCTTCGCCGACGTGGGCTTCACAGTCGATGTGGGCTTGACAGAGACACTCTTTGTCGATGTGGCTTTGGATGACGACGTCGGCTTGGCTAAGACAAGGTCAGGCTCTGGACTGCAAATCGATTGGAAACTCCGAGTACGTACGAGCTGCAACCGCCACACCAACAAGGGTGAGCGCGAGGAGAACGGTGGAGGCAGTAAGACGCATTGTGAGTGAGAGCTGTTGTGAGTTTAGGATGTGATGATAGTTTTCAGACGGCATTGGCCAGCATTTATACACGAGTGCATCGTGATTTGGACTGCGTCTCGAGGCGTGGTTCCGACGAAAATGCGCGACCGCGAAACCCGAGCAACGTCGCGGAACGAGATCGAAATACCCTCCATTCGATCGCGTTTTGGCCAACAACCGCACGTGAATGAACCGTACTCAGTATGTTGCACGTGCTATGTAGGACGTAAAATATGTGACATGCGAACACGGCGCTGTGGCCAGGATTGCACTTTTCGCAGGTGCAAACTTGAAGGGACCCATGATATCACTGGGCGCAGCCGGGGTGAAGAATTCGGGGAATTCGACCGGCTGAAGAATGCCAAAACAGCTCCGCAGCAGCTGCCTCCGGGTGTTCAACGTTTGTTACCCGTGGTTCTTACTTTGTAATCGTCGTCATGGCAACGATTAGCTTTTGGGACTCTTAACCAGCTTACACTCGGGTTAACTATCTGGGCGTCTATCTGTCGGATCCGGAGCCTTCGCCGGATTCGTCAGCCTGTCGAATTCATGGGATTCTTCACCCCCTTTGCGCCCAGTGTATACAATAGAGATGCAATTATATCCCACATCCCACACCTGTGAGCCAAGCAGAAAGTCTACAATACGTCAGGCACAACAATGTCCGACGACTTTTACGGCGACGTCGGCCAGAACATGTTCAAGATCCACAGCACCGCCAAAGATACCCCCAACTTGGCTGGCAAGCCGAAGCTCACGTTGCCTAACGGCCCCGACTCTTTGAACATGCGGAACCCTGGTCCCGACGGTGCTGATGAGCCGTTGGCTAGTCTGTCGACCCAGCGCTCGCCGTTCGCTGGCTTCGGCGCCTCGCCATCGACGCGGGACGCAAGCGGGATCGCCTCCTCGGCGGTGGCAGAAGCGGCTGGCCGCGCTGCGGCAGCTGGTGGTGCTGCAGCCGTAGGAAGAGCGCCGCCTTTCTTAGACCCGCATACCCACGTCGTAAGATCTCCAGTGGCGTTGGCGACCTTGTAGCTGAGGTAGACGAACATGATGGTGGAAAGCACCATGTTTACAGGTCGCCACCTCGTGCCGGGGATGACGAGCAGAATACCCTTGGTATCGGCGGCGAGCCAGATGTGGTATTGCAGGATGAAGGTTTCGAGCGAGCATGTGCCGATGAATGCAAACATGCGGGAGCTCGCGCCGCGCAGCTTAGCGTTGGCATTGCGCAGACCAACGAACGCCATGACGGGGAATATGGCGACGTATGGATGCCATGCGTTATACGTGAACTTGTCGGGCTGCGAGAGCTCGAAAGCGAAGTACCACAGCATGACCAAGCCCGACAGGACTAAAGAGACCTTCTGTACCATCGGCCATTGAGGGTGATCGCCTAGTCGTAGCTCGCGGAACTTGATGTACGCAATAGCGGCGAGCATGCCGAAGTAAACGATCCAGAGGTCGAGCGATACTCGGAAGTTCCATTCCTTCGCGCTCCACTTGATTCGGCAGAACTGGTTGAGCAGCGCGAAGAGTTCTTCAAGGATCCAGGGAGTGCGCATGAACCAGGTGACGAGTGCCATCGAGATGGCGATCTTGACAAGGACGAAGTAGACGTTGGTGTTGTACTGCTTGCCCACGATGAGCGTGACGTAGATGATGCAAAACCACCAGGAAACGAGCGGTGCGAAGTAGTAGCTGATGTAGTCGGTATTCATGGTGTATGCGAGAGCGATGGTGAGGAGGTTCAGGCGAACCATGACTTGCGCAATGCGCAGGAAGCCAAAGTCGGCCTTCTTCAGGTAGAACGTAGTGTGACCGTAACCGGTCATGAAGAGGTACGCAGCAACGAGCGCGCGGATGGGGTTGTAAATTCCAGAGATCTTCGAAGCACCGAGATAATGATAGATGAGAATAGCAACTGCACACGCGCGTCAGAATGACAGAGAGAAATGCGGAAGGGAAACTTACGCTGCATCCAGCCCTTCCACTCGTCCGTCTGCTCGCGATTCAAGAATCCGAGATCCTTGTCCGCAGACTTCATCGTGCCAAGACCAACACCCAGAGCGGCGAGTGACAGGAACGCGAAGACCCACGGGTCATATGCCTTCTGCTCCTTGAGCCATATACCCGTCCGGTCTGCGAAGAAAACGACCCCAATGGCGAGACCGAAGATAGACATGGACATCGCATAGTCTGCTCCAGGGAAAAACTTAGCCGCGATAGGGTTCCGGTCTAGTCGCTGTCAGCCACTCGTATGCATATGCTAAGGTTAGACGTACCAAGGAAAGGTCGGCCAAGGCGGGCAATAGGGCCCCAGAGCACGATGACGGCGAGAACGGCCAGCTGGAGATAGGACGGGGTAGGGTAGCTTCTGCAGCACGTCTTGTCGAGCGGGAAGACCTTCGGGAGCTCTTCATTGCACCGCAGATTGAGCAGAACATTCGCTTGCGCCTGGACAAGGTTCGCGGAGAAGTGCATGCCGTCCTTGCTCTGAGACGGGTCGAGCATAAGATTGAACGCCATTGGCAGTGCGATTGGCAGCGGTGCGCCCTTGGTCGAGCCTCCCGCAAGCACACCGTCGCCATTCCAAATGGTCGTAGTCGGCGGCGATATACGATGCGAGAGGTCAGAGTTCATGGCCTCGATATCGGCGGGGTGGATCGAGGCCGCGCGTACTTCGCTGAGCTGCGACTCTACGACCTGCTCGACGGGCAAGAACACGAGTCGTTGGGCAATTGGCTTCTTCGCGTTAGAGATCTTCGCGAACGTAGTCTCGATCATGGACGTCCACGTAGGCAGCCCTCCCGTGTCCGCAGAGTATCGCAGATACCAGAGCCCAGAGCCCATCACGAGCAGGGTCGGAGGCTGTGTGTCGGGCGCCGTCGCGGGCGTGAAGTCGACGTTGCCCTGGAGGATGGTCGCCGTCTTGGACGTGTTCAGGAAGGGGTCCCAGATGAAGTTCAAGTGGACACCGCTCTTGGTGTCGTACGCATAGTCGGAATGCTTCTGGTCGCTGCTCGGCGGGCCCTGCGGGAGCGACGGGTCGGCGATGTGCGCGAGCGCGAAGAATAGCTGGCGCGTGACGCTGTCGCCGACGAAGACGACGCGGCCGTACTTCATGCATGTCTCGACGTCCTTCGCCTTGTACTGGTGCACCATGCAGCCTGCGCCGACCAAATTAGCTCGCGCGCGCAGGCTCAAGACATCCGCACCTTCGGGCTGCCAGTTCTTGAAGCTGCTATCCAGCCATTGTCCTGTAGTGAGAAGCGCGCCGCAATGCTGCGGGTCCGTCCAGTCTGCGCGGCGCGCGTCCGGGTCAGCAGCGGGCCACACGTTAACCAGTACGACAAACCCAGAAGCAACAGTCGAAGCACGCCCAGAACGAATGTGACGGCGATGATGCCCGCTGAGCCATAGTGCGGCCACAGCGGGTCGAGAGAGAAAGACGGTTTTCGCGAGTTGGCCATGCAGACCCAAGAAAGAGGTGCGGAAGAGTGCCGAGCGGCAAGCTCGGCGCTACGGTCATCTTCTCGCCGCCATTAGGGGAAGTCAGAGCTGGCCGATTCTGAGCGGATTCTGTGCTGATTCGCAACTCGATTCTCGAGACGCGTTGAAACAAGAATCTGATTCTACTCTGACTTCCCCCGATTCTCTGGGGACCGATTCTGGGACGGGAAAGTGAAGTTGGCAGAATCGGCGAGTGAATCCGTCGGAATCGAGGTCGCGCGCCGATTCTCGATTCTGGCCGATTCTGCAGAATCGACCGATTCTCGTGGATTCCTGCCGCAGAATCGGACTCCCAGAATCGGAGCAGAATCAGCCAGAATCGGCCACTCTGACTTCCCCTATTGAACACAACGCATTATTTCCAATGGTCAACAACGTCCATGCGAGGTGCTACGCTACATAATGCAAATGTCCATCCAGGCGGTAATGTACTCAAGAACTCTAACCTCCACCTCCAAATTCTCTCTCAACCTGCGATCAGTTGCTGCTGTATTGAAGACCAGTGCTGTCGTCGGAGGTCAGTAAGATCCACCTGCAAGCTGAGGACGTACCCTTGGCAGTGGTTGTTTGCCGCCGTAGGCCAGCACGAGAGATACCGACACCCGGAGCAGGCAGAATACGGGTCGCCCGTGTAGAAGTTGCGTATCAGGACGACGAACAGAATAACGGCAATTGGGATCGCAATAATTCGCAGAACCCAGAAAACCAGCCTGTGCCGTTTAGTCGTGCTCACGACGGGGAGGAAAATGACGGCGCAGATGAGGCCCATGAAGAATCCACCGAGATGGGCAAAGTTGTCTACTCCAGGAATGTAGCCCAGACCGACGCCGATGACCAGGTCTATAACGAGGAACAATAACTATGCCACGAAGCCGGGAATATCAGCAGCGCATACGCCGAGATAGCGCCGTACGCACCTCTTTCTTGGGCGATCGCTTGAACTGCCAGTGTGCGAACAAGTCGATCCACAAGACGGCGATGGTCCCAAAGATGGCTCCGGAGGCTCCAGAAGACGGCGAGCCGATGAGAGCGAAATTGGCGCCAAGCTGTAGTGACGGTCATGAAGTGCACGTGTTGGAAGCCGTCTGGAAGTTACTCACGACGTTACTGCAATTGCTTGTCAGGTCGAAAAGATTCTGCGCCGTTCCTGGACTCACCCAAAGATACCTGCGGCGAAGTAGAGCATGAAGAAGCCCCCGCTGCCCATTTCGCGCTCAATCTTGGAATGCACTGTCAGAAACGTCTTCACCGCCGCTGAACAGCACTGGCTCACCTGTGCCGACAAGGTAAACTGGGCAAACAGATTCAAGAGTATATGTATGATGCCGACATGGAGGAAGATCGGCGTGATGAATCTGCTCTCCGAGGTCAATGTCAAGACAATCAACATTTCACGAGCGACGCACCTCCACCATTGGTCTGGCGCTTTACCATGGAAGCCACCGAATCCGCATACAGTCTCCAGGGAACAGAGCCTCGTCGGCGGGTTGTCAGTGTTGTTTAAGCAGCCAAACTGGATGTTGACGGGTATGTCTGGTATCGTCTTCATACACGGCGGAAAGCGTGCGCCAAAGTTGATGAGCGCGTCTTGCGACGGGCCCAGCATGGGGTTGACGACAGGCTAGCCCCTCGTCAGTTGCAGCTTGAGACACGCCGTCGGCCAGTGCACACCTTGAACGAAATTGGCGTGCCCTGCTCCTGCCAGTTGCGCGCGAGCTCAAACAGGAACTGTACAGATCGCGTCAGCGCTGTTCCAGTACATGCGCGGCACAGGCAAACTCACGCTAGACGGCGTTCAGTAACACAGCCTGGGCGGAAGGTGTACGGGATGGTACTCACACGCCGATCATGGCTGCGCTGAGTGCCCAGACGACGAAGGGGTATCGTTGTCGCCCTATGCCACGTTTCTTGTTTTCTATGCGCTGCTCGAGTGGGAAACGAGCGCCGTCGCCGAGGAAGAAACCTCGTAGCTTGCCGCCCTTCTGCTGCTGGCCGTACGGGTCGCTGTAGTCTATCCCGACTTTAGCAACGGGGCAACCTTAAGGATTGTGCACTTACCCATGCTGGCAAAGCCACGGGACGGGGTGTCTGAACGCGGGTTTCCGGCCTGGTTAGCCATGAGCGACGCGTCGTGTGCGTCGTCGTTTCCGGAAGCCTGCTTGGACGGATAGTATTTCTGAAGGGGTTGAGCGCACAGACGCGGAAGGCTGATGGCACGCACGAGGTTCTCGTCTATATACGAGAGGTCTGTCATCCGCGACGCGGCGACGCTTGGCGTAGTCCTGTGGGCCTTGGACCCTCGCCGCACGTTCGGTAACGGCGGGCGGGTCGAGTTAGCAGAACGATACGAGTTGGCGAGCTCCTGCGCATGTGTCTCGCCGCGCTCGTTGAGGAAGTTGGAGTTGTCCTCGGCGATAACGCCTGTGGTGTAGTGTGTGTAGGTCGTCGAGCGGTCGTGGTTGTCGTGGTCCGAGGACGAGTACGGGTCGTCATAGTCGTTGCCAAAGTTGACGGGCTTTTCGAGGAACGGATTGGGCGTGGGCGGCGTGGGTTGTGGGTGCGCCATGTCCAGACGCAGAGGGGAACGATTCAAGCTTGGTCGTGGCTGCGCGACCTTCCGGCGTCATGTCTGCCACTCACAGCCACTTCCGCAGCCCTTGGCACGCAGCATCTCCTACAACCTACAATTTACATTCAAACGAAGAGTACAAGGGGACCAGGATCAGTCGTACAGTGAGAGTGGGTGTACATTCCACGTAGGTACTAGCCCGTACGGATGTGGAGAGCGACAGTGATGGTAGCCTGGTAATGGTACCGGTCAGCCTGAGGGTACGTTGCTTTCCAGTCAAAGAACGTACCATTACAACGACACTGGTTCCTCGGGCTCCTCGTCCAGGCTCTTGGTTTACGAAGAGATACGCTCTCCCGCCATTTGAGATGACACGTGAGGCGATGGGGGCGGCATCGTATGAAAGAGGGTTGAAGTCGTCGAACATTTCGACGTCCTGACTATCGGCCACGGCCGTTGCGCTCTCTTGGTCCTGGCCCGCCGTGATGTTAGGCCCGCAAGCGGTCGCAACTCCCACCCGGCACCGAGACCTAGAGTCGTGGCGGAGGACATGTCAGTGTATGCGCGCGGTGTCGCGAGGGACCTCAGCGTGCCTTGGGAACGGAAGCGATGGTCGGCGCCGAGGACGAGAGACGCGGTACACGGCCATACCGCAAGGTATCCGGGGATCTGGGCTGTCATGCTCCTGTGGGGGATACAGCTTTTTATGCTGGACAGAAGAATTCGTTTCTGGCCGGACGCAAAACCAGAAGGACTCGGACAAGACCGCTGAGAAGCACGCTCTCTAGGTCCTCGCCAGAATCCCCATTCCCCTCCTTCCCTCTCCCCTCGCTCTGATTACCAGCCGTTTTCCCTCGCTTGAAACGAGTTCGCACTCACCGTCTGCCGCTCTGACCTCGCCTTGGCCCCATCATGCAAGGTATCTTTGTTCCTCTATCCCACTGCCATCGGACGCCAGATACTGACCTCCATTGCTCCATTGCTCAGGCGAGTTCCACACCAATCTCCGTACCATCCCGTCAAGACCCATGTTCTCTGGGACTACGCGTGTTGCGGAAGGTGTTGTAAGTGTTGAAGGCTGCAGGGCGCGGCGCTTACTGTTCCCATAGGTCTGACCTCCTGGTGGATATCTCGCACTTTTGATGTTTGAGTAATCGTCGATAGGCGTGGGCGACTGGCTTTCGCTTCGTGGGCTACGCTGACTGTGGCGTCTTCGGGATCTCCATCGACGACTCCCTAATGTTCGCATCCGTACCAGCCCAACTATGATGCGACATGCAAGTGATTCTACCCAATACATCGTGTCGCTATTCCGACGCTGCCAGCCCCGCTCTACGACACTGTGGTCTTCGACGGTCTCGATGTTCTGGTCAAATCCTCGTACCCCACGCCATTCTCGTTCCAGGTCATCCGCAGGACTGCAAGGCGTACAAGGAGGTTCTATTCAACACCACTGGCCATGCGCTCGTCTTTGAACGGCCGCACGCCGCGATGACCACGCTCAAACGGCTCAGTTTCCTCTCCCTTCTCCAGCTCTGCGCGCTCGCGACACAGGACGTCCAGCTCGCACAGCGCGCTGCGACCCCAGACGACTGCGCTGGCTACAATGCGCGCAACATGCACCAGACTGCCCACTCGCTCAGCGCCGACCTCGTCCGGATCCTCGCGGGAGCTTGCGCGCTTTACGGCGAAGACATCCCGAACCTGAAGCTCACCGTCTCCTACGAGGACTGTGAGAATCCCCAGCCTCAGCTCCCGAGTGCCGCATGCCCTGTTGACTCTGCCGGCAGCGTCCCGTCTCCACGTCAAAATCGCAGACGCAGCTGGCAAGCGCTACCAGGTGCCACAGTCGGTCTTCCCACGGCCAGAGTCGGCGAACCTCCTCGCCGTCCAGTCCGAGCTCGAGTTCAAGTACAAAACCGCGCCATTCTCGTTCCAGGTCATCCGCAGGGCCGACAAGGAGGTTCTCTTCGACACCACGGGCCATGCGCTGGTCTTTGAGCAGCAGTACATCCGCCTGCAGACCTCGCTCCCGCCCTCTGCAAATATCTACGGCCTCGGTGTGTTGCTTGTCGGACGCGCAGCTGGCATTATATTGATGCTCTTGCAGGGGAGCATAGCAATACTTTCCGTCTCCCCAACAACAACTTAACGCGGACTTTCTGGAATAGGGACGCTTACGGCGTGGCTGAGGGCTCCAATCTATACTCGACGCACCCTATAGTGAGCCCTTTTTTTTTTCTTTTTTTGAGGTTTTTTTTGACGCACCCCGTGTAGTACTTCGAGCACCGCACGACTGGTACACACGGAGTCTTCCTGCTCAATTCCAACGGCATAGACGTGAAGATCAAGCAGGTCAACGGCAAGACGGCGCTCGAATACAACGCCATTGGTGGCATCTTTGACTTTTACTTCCTCTCGGGCAGCAAGAAGGACCCGTCTGAGGTCTCGCGGCAATACGCCAAGGTCGCAGGTCTTCCCGCCGAGGTCCCGTACTGGAGCTTTGGCTTCCACCAGTGCCGCTATGGCTACCAAAGTACGTGCTTCCTCGTACTGCAGATCTTGTTCTTACTATTGCGATGTAGACTTCGTCGAGGTAGCCGATGTTGTTGCCAACTATTCGAAGGCAGGCATCCCGCTGGAGACCATGTGGACGGATATGTAAGTGTCCTAAAGCTTCTACTGCGGTGTAATAACGTTCCTCGCAGCGACTACATGAAGGACCGCTGGGTCTTCACCAACGACCCGCAGTATTTCCCGACCAACCGAGTGCAGGCACGTAGTCGCACGACGTGTTGACCTTATTCTAATGCACCGGGCTTCGTTACTAGGAGATCATCCACTATCTGCATGCGCACGACCAACACTACAGTGAGTAGTTTCTCTCTTTCCGCCCAGGACGTTACGGTACCATATTGTACCATTCTTCAAGTTCGCCGTCCTCGCCAGTGCGTGCAATACCATACGACCTTCTATTACAAAATGCAAGACGAATAGCGACAGTTGAGTCCAGTATAAGGAGCGTGGCAATGTAGGCCGAGTCCCTGCAGCGACAATTGTGGACGCATTCTATTTAGTCCATTTCATCACGGAAGACTGCAGACCAGAGCGATTGGGCGACTGTGATATAGTGGCCTTCGTGTTATAGCTGAGCATGTTCACGACGCCCACCGTGGACAATCCCAGAATCGTTATCTTGCTCGAGGTAGAGTCGATGTCAAGGATTTGGTCCTGGCAGGTCGCGGGGTTGACGCAGGACTGGTCGTAGTTCTGCAAGCAAGTTAGTCCATGCCCTACATTGGTTCGGCGCATACGTGCTCACGTTGAAGAAGCTGTATAGACCAGCACCATAAACGAGAACGTTGCTCGAATTCTTGATCCGCAGAGCCCACGAGTCGCCAGGCGTGCTGAACGATGTCGGGTCGTTGTACGCGCTGTTGATAGTGAACGGTGCTGGTGGAGCAGGCGTTGGTTGGTAGTACGGAGACTCGGTCTGTATTCAGCGTCAGCGTGTTCTTTATGGCGTCAACGGCAAGTACTTACCTGGATGATCCCGAGGAAGTGATTCTGCGCGCCTACGATGTTGTACTGGTAGAGCACATTATGCTCCGATCCTGTTCCAATGAGCCACACAGGGCCCTGGCTCTCGGAGTACAGCCCACGGCCCGAGAAGACGTTGATTTGCGGGCCATCCTCGATATCGTGGTCAGCCGTCCAGATCCACAGGCCCTGTCCGTACAAGTCAGCGCAATATTAATGCACCAGTTGACTCTCCAACACGCACTTCGATGTAGGCTGTCGACTGCTTCGTCAAGCGTAGGCCAAGGAATGCACCCATGCACGCCGCGCTATAGCTGCTGGTCGGGCAGTTCTCCGCCAGAAGGTTCGTACCGTCCGCGCCGCCGATGCGAATAATGCAGTCCCACATTCCTGCTGCGCCCTTCGAGCCTGACGGGTCGCGCACGTTCCACTCCATGACAATCGCGCCGCCAGCAGGCCCGCGCGTCGAGAACAGCATGTCGCTGATTTCGGTAACGCCGCTTGAGCCGGCGTCACCAACGCGCACGACGACCTGCGGGCTCAATGGATTCGAGAAGTACGAGCCGGAGCCCATGATGGTCGACCACGCCTCGCCGATCATTTGCGTGCCGGCGGGGATGGTGAGCGTTGAGGTCACGATGTACGTTCCCGCGTCGAAGAAGATCACCTATAACAAGAACGCGTGAGCATGGTGGCAAGCGGGTGGACGGCACAGGTAGGTACCTTGCAGCCCGAATACTGCGCGAAGATTGACTTGAGCACGGCAGTATCGTCCGTCACGCCGTCGCCTTTCGCACCGAGAGCCTTGACGCTGACAAACTGGCTGATATCGTACGTCGCGTATTGCGGACGCGGGCGCGAGATGAAGCGGCCACTCTCGACCAGCACGGACGGACGCGTGACCCCAGTAACAGATGCACGCGTGTACTTGCCCGTCGTGCTGCTGCCCGAGTAGATCGTGCCCTGAATGAACTGCGAGATAGTCTTCGACCCGCCTGCGAGCGCGATGTTGCCCTTCATGTCCGAAATCCCAGTGGTAACGTTCTTGAGCACGACATTATCGACAGCATAGGCGCTCTTGAGGGAACCAGGCTGGTTGGTCGAGGTCTCGAGGAACGTTCCCGTGTTGGTAATCGAACTGTCTGCTATGATGGTCGCTCCTGTTGCCTGCGAAGCCGACGTGCTTCCCGTCTGTATATGGAAGCCGACCTTGCAGTTTGTGATGGTAATCTGGTAGAAAAGCCAGACTGCGACCTAAGATCAGCCCCGCTGCAGTACAGGTTCTCCTGAATATTACGCACTCCAGCTCCAATGCAAGTAGATGCCGACTTGTGCATAGTTGACGACCACGTTACGAACAGTAAATTGTTGGTTGCCCATGTTGAGACCAATCGCACCGCCGTTGATTGTAATGTCACCGAAGAAACCTACAGTTGGGTGCTGAGCGATGTGCATTTTACGACAGCGAGGGGTGAAAACGCACCACCGCTGCCGTTCTCCATCCACAAGCCAACATGGCCCGTATTAGAGGCGCGCGACATCTCAATGCGGACGTTGTAAATTGACGTGGCCTGCGAGACTTGCCTGCGCATAAATCAGGCGGGGCGAACAGGATGGCAAGTCGGCATGCGTACCAGTGAATGCCATTCATGACAGCGGTCACAGGTAGCTGGCGCATGTCGATAACGAAGTTCCGAATCGACTGCACACACGCGTGAGCTGGGAAGGAGCGATCGGGCTGCTCTAGGACCGTACGCGGTAGAAGTTATTCTGGTTGACTACAATGGCATATCGTAAGTGTTTGCGCAAACGCCGGAGCAAGAGACGAACCGTAGTAGCTGGGACACAAGACAAAGATAAATGGGGGACAAAGAACGAGCACACGCAGAACACGCACCCAGGATCCGCGTCTTATGGCTTGTCAGACTTTCGTGACACGGGAAACTTAAGACGGTACGCACCAACGAGAGCTGCACCAGTGAAGTTCGCGCTCGCCAGGATGGTTGGAGGGTTTCCCGGGTTCCCAATCATGACCGTATAGTAGAGGACGTTGATTGGCGACGAGATCTTGTACGTTCCCTGTGACATTCAAAGTTCAGGTCCTGCTTTCCGTGCGCGCGCGAGAACCCTCACAGATGGAACGTAGAGCACTAGAGGTGTGAGCGTGGACGCGTCGCAACCAGCGCCACAGCGTCCACCACTCGACAACGCTGCGTTGAAAGCGGCCGTATCGTCGGCCTTCCCATCGCCCACGGCGCCGAAGTCTTTGACGCTACGCCGTACAGAATACGACGAGTTGCTGTTGAAAGACGAGGAGCCACGTGTTGGCATGCTGTTCAACCAGAATGGCGCGCTGGACGCCTTGGTGCCCTTGGTCATCGCCGAGGAGCATTTCGACCCGAGAGCCGAGGACCCATGAACAGCCGCGAGCGCGCTCAGCAGTACACCCACGAGCATAGGATACAAAACGAGAGTGAGGGGGTGGGCGGGAAACCGAAAAGGTTGCACCGACCATCCGATTATATCGCCCCGCACTAGCCTCGACTCGGCAAACTATAATCGCGTGCCTGCAGAAGGAACCCGAAAAGGAGTGGGCGACGGAGGTCTACTCGGCTAGCAGAGCGTGGAACGTCCAGATCATGTTGCACCTTGGCGGTCGTGCGGGAAGCGGGAGATCCACGCAAGGTCGAGGTCGCAGCGAACAACGAGATCGCGCACAAGGTAATCCCCCCGCAATAGGAACGTGACTCAGAGACGAAGGCTTCAGACTGGACAGAGCTTGTTGAACAACGGAGTCAAAGAGCGCGGAGCTTCAAGGTCTTTCAGAGTTTACCGGGACCTCTTGAGAGCTGGTGGACGACAGCGCTTCAGTCTCTGTCATATTCTGTAAATAATATGTCAAAAAGATTCTGATGCGATGAGGCTACTGACCCAAGCTCGGAAACATCGGATATTGAGTCCGAACGTTACAGTTCGGAGGATAGTGCCGGATCCAACCCTACTCCGCTTCCACCCATTTTCACGTTTGGCCACTATGGTGCGTGTCGTCCCCGCCGACGCCGACGTTCTGCTGACCGTCTGCCCATCTCTCCCGCGCTGTGCTGTCTGTGCCCGCTCTGCCGTCTGGCTGCGTTCCATGATCCATCCACGACGATCCGTTTGTCGGTGGTGCTCGTCGTCGCCAGCCGTCGCAAAAGACATTCCGCGTAAAGCAAAAGCTCGCGAAGGCGTCGCGCCAGAACCGGTGCGTAGTGTGTCTCTGTGTTCGCTGTCCGTGGTTTATGGCTGGCGTCTCCGTTGCTGCCATCTCACCCGCCAGCCACACCTCCATCCCTCCGTCTATCAGCCGTATACTGACGCGCGACACCCAGGCCCATCCCCCAGTGGTTCCGTCTCAAGACTGGCAACAAAATCCAGTACAACGCGAAGCGCCGGCACTGGAGGCGCACCAAGCTCAACCTCTGAGCGCGCAGAGATACGAGCACGAGCTTGCTGTCGGCCGTGTTGGGCAGAGGTGTGGAGTGCTAGTGTATGCCGAGCCATGCCATGATTCTACAGACTATGCGCGCTTTCCTGCACTTGCTAGTCATCGGGCTTTCATGACACCCTGGGCGCGTTCGAGTCACTCCGCGAGTGCGCGGTCACGATTTATTCCATTGGAACAACAATATCCTACTTCCCAGTCATATTCTCATGACAGTGCGAGGTCATACGTCGTCGGGATTTGCGTCTGCGCGTATGGGAAGCCTTTGATCGGTATGAGCGCGACCGTCAAGTCGAGCGACGCCTTCTGGATGTCGATCTGCGCTCGGTTGTCAGCATCTCCATCGTCACATGCACTCTCGACTGACCACGCCGAGCGGGATGATGTCGAGCGAGGCAATCGCTCCCTGAGTGAGGTTGACGTTCGGGATGACCGTGCTGTTCGCCGTCTTGCCGAAAGGAGGAATGGTGAAGTTCGTGAACGTCGCGTCGAACTCGGCATACGTCGTGCCGTTGACACCAGCCTCAAGAAAATGTCTGCTCAGCGTGCGTGCGGTCTCGAGTACCCGGGCAGACCTTGCTCTGGATCCGGTTGATGTGCAGCGGGAAGATGAGGTCGTTCTTGACTGCAACGCGCCGATCAGTCTCCGTGCATTCAGTACCGAAGTGTAGTTCACTCACGCGTGATGACGACGCTGGAAGGTCAGGCAGTCACTGAGTAAACGACGGACAAGGGGCATAGCGCGGGAGAACAGACATACGATGCCAGGTTCGTGACGAGAGTATCCAGTGTGATAATGACCTGCACGTGCTGCACGACGTCGAGCAGGTCGCCCAAATCGCTGAGGATGTCACGCGTCTCCACCTCCGAGACCTCAGGACCAGGAGTCGGAGTGGCTAGCGCGCCGAGGGCGAGCGCGATGAGGGACAACGGTGCGAACTTCATGCCTCCGGTCGTAAGATAGAGACGAGCGACGAGACGTCCGGGGAAATCGTCAACCGTTCGCTGACAGGCATTTATATGGTTTCCAATGTGCAGAAGAGCTGATCAGGGGCGGTGGAAGGAAAGAATGACGAGCACATGGTATGTGCTGTTGATGAGCTTCCCCGCAATGCTGTGAACTGCTCTGCTGATCACAAGACCCGTGCCCGTGCACACGGAATACCCATATCCCGGACTCCCGAGCTTTCGGTTTCGAGAGAGAATGTTGCATTGCTATAATTACACGTGGATCTGTATGCCTGGGCCAGCACTTGCACCAGAAGACGGCATGAATCGAACGTGGTTGTGGATACACTGAAGGAGGCCGAAGGTGTCACTCGTCGAACGAATCTCGTAATTTTGCACCGCTGTCGGTGGGAACTGGGAACTGCACGTGTCATTCCGTCCCCGGGCCTGGCCAGTTACAGGACATTGTAGGTTTACTAATGAAAGACGTCGATTCCCATGCAAGAGGCTGTTCGGTCATTCATTTTGGTGCAAGGCGCATCACCTGTCGCCGAGCCTCCGAAGCAACTTGGAAGCGGCCAGCATGCCAGTGACATGCCAGTGGATTGAGCAGACGATCTCGGGGACAGACGTTGTCCGGGGGGAAGACAGGCCTCAATGTGCATGCCGAAAACCTGGGCGACACGAAGGATCTATGCGCCTATAGCATCGGGTCAACGCAGTACACAACGCAGTGGCATGACGACAAACTTCAGTCCTCCGAGGTCAGCACAGCGACCATCGTTCAAAGTTCCTGTTCCGGCGCGAGGAATATGCGCTCATCGACTGTGCCAACAGACGACACTCCCCGTTCACGAGCTAGCACGAGGTTGAGTCTTTCTCGTTCGGCGTTGTCGTAAGCTCGGTGCGCGTGTACATCGTTGCTCAGGTTCTCTAGCACCTTGTGACGCTCTGAGCTCTCGCTCCAGCGGAACGGCAGCTCTGCAGCCACGCGCTGTCTTCCAGCGGCGTCGATAACCTGGACGAGTACGCGCACATCGCCCTGTACCCATCGAGCTGTTGCACACAAGATAAGCTCCGATTCGTCGCTGCCCGCCGCTCGTTCGAGGACGAGCTCGCCAAGTGCGACGTTGTCCTCTGGATGCGGGCGAGCGCCGAGCATGAGCTGGACGCGTACCCGTGACTGATCAGCAACGTGTGGGACGATCCGCACAGCGACTGCCTTGTCAAACTCCCCGAGCAGAACGTGGGCGAGTGCGCCACCGAGAACGATGCTCACTGGTGGGACGAGGCGCACGTGCGGGATGAAGCCAGCCGACTTCTCAGCGCGGAGAGCAGCGATTGCGCCTCCGAGCGCGGCGTCCACAGCTGACATATTGTACACGAACGGTGCTGAGGCGCCATCGACTCGCACGGCCGCATTGAGGTTGATGACCTGCACGACGTCCTGGACCGACGGCCAGGACAGTTGGAGGAGCAGTGCAGAATTGGCTGCAGCCCCCGGTGCGAAGTAGCGAGCCTCGCCGAGTGAGGCGCTCCGAGTCTCGCGATTCAAGGACCGGGAGAGGACAGTCAGAGACCCGCTAGGTGCCAGTACGAGTGTTGCTTGCGGTCCTTGGACGTGTGGCGCTTCGAGACGGAGCGATAATGCGACAGCAGGGCCCAATGAGAGCACTTCCACCGAACTACCGAGGATCCCTTGCGAGACTTGTACAACAGAATCGCGTGCGGCGTCATCGAGTACGCTTGGTAATACAAGGCCAACATGCCTCAGTTTATGAACTGAATCTGCCCGCCGATGAGTTAGAGAGAGAAGCTTCAGTAGATGATTACTGACCGATGACAGGCACTAGAGCCTGCAACGCAAGTCCCAGCGTCGCGAAAGCTTGCCCACTGCCGGACTGTACCCCATCCCATACGCGAGGAGTAAATCCAGATTTTGCGCGAGACACGAGTTCGACGCTGGCCTTGTCAGCTCGCCATGTCAGTTGCCCACTAGTGAGAACACGTTGCTCGTCGAGGTAGTGAGAATATTGTGTCGCGATAACCTGGTCTTCCTCGTCGATATAGATTCCTACGAAGTCTGTAAACGCGCTCAGAGTATGTTCCGTACGGTTCGATGCTGACCCACTTGGACCCGTGACCCATGGGTCGAAGCCAGAGTTTCGCGTCCGTGACCAGAAGAGAGTTATAAGTAAGCCTGCCGCGGCTACAAGAAAGGAGCCAAGCAGTATTGCCGACATAGTATGCAGTCGGGTGCGTCGACACGGTCAGTAGCAAGCACAGATCAGGCGCGTCACAGGAGGGCGTCGGCTCAGGGGCTCAAGCTCGACTCTGAGGTGGTTCGGCGACCTCTGCGAAGCAGCCAGCTACAGATACGACTGGGTGCGTTGTAGTGTTATACGACAGTGGAGACGGCAGGGTAAGAGGACAAGAGCGCTCGGAGGCAAACGCGGTTTGAACGCGCGCCAAGCACTCATGATCTTCCAGCGCATGCTGACGTTAAACCCGACGGAAAGATTTTTACAGCAGTATGTCAATAACAACGACCGACAGGAGTGCGTCTCGAGCTCAGACGAACGCGATCGACCCGGTATGATCGACGCGTCTGTGTTTCGCGGTCGCGCATTTGTCGGAACCACACCCACGTCTCGATACGCAGTCCAAATCGCAATGCACTCGTGTATAAATGCTGGCCAATGTCGTCTGAAAATTATCATCACATCCCAAATTCACTACAGCTCTCATTCACAATGCGTCTTACTGCGTCCACCGTTCTCCTCGCGCTCACCCTTGTTGGTATGGCGGTTGCAGCTCGTACGTACATCGCGTTTGGCATCGGAACGTAGTCCAAAACTTGACCTCATCTTAGCCAAACCGACATCGTCATCCAAGGCCACGTCGACAAAGAGCGTCCATGGCAAGCCCACATCGACTGTGAAGCCCACGTCGATGAAGCCCACGTCGACCTCGACGCACAAGTCCAGTTCGAGCACCAAGAAGTCCACATCCACGAGCACCAAGTCGACATCCAAACCGACTTCCACGACTAGTTCTTCGAAGAAGCCTACGTCGACGAGCAGCTCCAAAAAGCCCACGTCCACTACGAGCACGAAGAAAGTCACCTCGACTTCCACGCACAAGTCGAGCACGAGCGTAAAGCCTACTAGCACGAGCAAGTCATCGACCAGTACGTGGCACGATCACCTTTGCAGTTCCTACCTAACTTCGCTTTAGCCACGCGGAAGACAACCACTACCGTCGCGCCGACGTCTACCAAGAAGGCCACGAGCACCATGTCCACAGTCAAGTCCACTTCGACAAAGAAGTCGACGACACCTGCTCCCACGCCAACGGACGATGGCAACGACGACGATGATAATGACGAGACTGACGATAACGGCGACGATAACGGCGATGATGATAACAGTGGCGACGATGATGATAACGGCGACGACGGCGACGATGCTGGCCCAGAAGATGGAGATGATAACGGCGATGACAATGAGGATGATGCAGGTGGTGACGAGGACGGTGGAATGGACAGCGGCGAGGAGTCTGGAGATGAGAACGACGACGACGTTGATGACAGTGCTGATTCGTAGTCGACTGTTCTTCCTGATGTACCGTAGCACTCCATAATTTAATGGGTAGTTTCTGCACGAGACTCAGATTGGCCCGGCATTCGCAGAAAGTCCATAAGTGTTGAGGAGAAAGCCAAGTTTGGGTGCGCGAAATGTCCGACGGACGCTTGACTTCATCCCGCCATGTCCGCTGGCAGCATCGCGCGCTGGAACGCGATCCCGCTCGAGCGACCAACAACAAAGGTAGCTGCTACTCTACATTCCGCGCCATAGCAGCCTTCACTGCCGCACCACCGGCCCGCTACAGTCCACCGACGACGACTACGATGTTGCGGCCGTTAGCGACGGCGACCAAGCCAACAACAAGCCGCAGTATCTGCGCGACCTCGAGGGAGGCCAGTCCTCGGACGACGACGTATCCATAATCTCGCGCACACCATCGCCGAAACCAGTCGACCCCATGGACATCACCAAGTTCGACGAGCATATGGGCGCCTACGCAGTCCGCGAAGTCATCACCGTCGAGACTAGGATCAAGAGTACGAACAAGGGCTTCGCGCTCCTTGCCAAGATGGGCTGGAAGGAGGGCACAGGCCTGGGACTCTCAGATGATGGTGCGTACACCTCCTCAGCAACGTGTGCGCCGTCTGCTCATATCCGCTGCAGCCCGTGTCGACCCTGTTCCGTTCATTCTCAAGACCGACAGCACGGGAATCGGGAAGGCGGCCATGGACGCACGGGTCATCGAGGCAACCGTCGCACAACGTCGCGACCTCAACTCAGAACGACTCTTGAAAGAGTCGGAAGATCAGCGTAAGACGCGGGAGGTGAGTAACTGACCCCTCTCGTTGCCTTGCGTAATATTGAAACGTCTCCAGGTGACTGTTGCGCAGAAGCAGACAATCAAGACCGAACTCGCGCAAACACTGCGCCCATTCTACTGTACGCAAGCTTCCCTTCTATCATAACATGCGGTCTGATCGTCCTGCAGGCGAGGTCTGCGACAAACAGTACAACAATATCGCACAGTACGACGAGCACTGTAATTCATATGCGCACGCACACAAGCAAAGAGCTAAGGACGTTCAGGTTAGGCGAGTTCGTACGTACTGTTGCCATGTCTGACGCTTCATGCACAGGATGCCGAGCGTGCGAAACGGGCTCAGACGGGAGAGGTCGACGCACGTAAAGAGAAGGAGCGTAAGCGCGAGGAGAAGGAGCTGCGAAAGATGGCCAAGGCGGCGGGTATCAAGCTCCCTGTCACGACTGCAGGTCTGCCGGCTGCCCCTCTGGCCCCGACAGCCGGAGACAAGCCCGCAGGAGGGGGGTTCAAGAAATCCGGATGGGCGTCCGTCTCTGCAACAACAGCCCCTCCAGCTAGTACTTCCGATCCCGGGCAGCAGGCGCAAGCGTCGACAACTGCATCTTCATCAGGCTTTAAAAGAGCCGGCTGGGCAAACGTGTCCTCCGCGTCCGCGTCCGAGTCTATCGAACTTGCGCCGGAGAACCCTGCGACGGGTTTCAAGCGGGCTGGCTGGGCCAGTGTTACGCCAGCGACTGCAGCTCCTGCTAGTCAGAGTAGCGGGACAGGTTCGTCCAACATCGCACCACCACCTGGACGAGCGGAAGTGCAACAACCTGTCAAATCTGGCTTCAAGAAGATCGGCTTTGCGTCCTCAATCGGCTCGACACTCGCCCCGCCGTCAGCGGAATCCTCAGTCGCTTCAGGCTTGGGTTTCAAGGAGAAGGACATGGAGAAGGAGGACTCCACGGCAGCTGCAGCTCTTACAGGGCCGAGTGCATCGGACGCCGTGTCGACGTCCACCGTCGCACCGCCACGAAAGCACCCGGAGCGCGGACGGGCGAATTGGGCAAGCTTTCAGCGCGGTGCCGTGCCGTCTGCGTCTGCCTCAGCACCTCTCCCCGTCGGCCGATCGGCTCATGCTCCTCCTGCACCCCGGGCGCCCGCGACGAACATGAAGCGCGGTCGCTCACAGTCTCGTAGTCGCAGTCGCTCGCGCTCTCCCCCTCGACGTCGCCGCTCGTACTCGCGTTCTCGCTCCCGTTCACGTTCACGATCTCGTTCCGTCTCGCGCTCACGAAGCCGCTCTCGTTCACCTCCACGCAGGCACCGCTTGCCAGGTTCTCGCGCTCCCGACTACCGCGATGACCGAGGCCAGAATTGGAGTGGACAGGACCGTGACCGTCGCGAGCGGTGGGATGATAAGCGCGAAAGAGACGATTATAGGTACAGGTCTTCTGGGTACGATAGTCGTCGTTAACTAGAAGTATGTATTCTGTAACATCTGCTTCGTTTGCTATCTTGCTTTCAACATACGGACTTGACGTTTTCTCGCTTCCTTCGTGACTCGCAGACGAACTCGAGATGGTCTTCAGAAGAAGCCGACGCGATGTGCGGAGAGTCAAGAATTTCACTACGTAGCTACAGATGCTGCCTAATTTTTCAACTGAGCCGGACGACGCAACGCGCACCAAAGGGGAACAAGTGAAGCACAAAGAGAAGCAAAAGGGGAAAACGCACAATAATTTCACAGTTAAAGGTTGACGAGCGGGGAGTAAAACACGGGCAGAAGGAAGGATGAAGTGAACGAACAACACTATATAAACGCAGAGTGACTCAGTCCGAGTCGCTCCCGGAGCTGTCCGAGTCTGACGAGTCGGAGGACGCGCCGCTGCCGGCCACCTGCGCTGTAGGATCCTTGTCGAAGAGCCGGATACGCTCTTCGAGCAGACGGATGCGCTCGGCCTCGGCCTCCTCGTCCATGCTCTTGCGCTTGAGGCCGCCAGTCCCGCCGTGCGACGAGTGGCGCTGAGTGCCGCTTGGTCGCCCGGCCGTCTTCGCCTTGATGGGGCGCATGACGGTGTTGTAGAGCTTGAGAAGCACAGCCTGCGGCAGCTGGTCGATGTCGAGCTCGATCTCCTCAGTGCTCTGCAAAGCAAAGGAATACAGGTGAGCGCAACCGTCATGCGCTCGACGCTGCGCGCGCGGCGTACATCGCGAATCTCGGGCACGCCCTCGTGGATGATCTGGATGACGCGCTCGAGCTTCTGACCCTCGAGGGTCTGGATCGTCTCGCTGAGCTCCTTCTTCTGGTCGAAGCTGAGGACCTCGTCGACGTCGGGCACCTTGTTCTTGCCCTTCTTCTTCGAGCTGCCGCTACCGTTGTACGCTTTCGAACCAGACCCAGACGCTTTCGGCTGCGAGGACGACTTGCGCTGCTTGCCATCCTTCTTCTTCTTCCTGCTCTGCAGCGCGGCGAGGTTGGACTTGACGCTCTCGAGCTGTGAAGTCAGCTCGTTAATCGCACCTATACGGCGGCAAGGCAAAATGAGCGCGGAAAGGAAACCCACGTACATGCGACGTACTGTCATCTTCGTCTTCAGAGTCATCGTCCTCGTCGTCGTTGTCGCTCTGCGCCTCTTTGAGCGGCGGGAGCTGTGCCCACTTCTCGTCGAATAATGTGGAGAGGGCCATGCCCGCACTGTGGACGGGAGTGCCGGCGGGGTTGAAGGTATAGCAGTTACGGATCATAAGCTTGAAGTCCGCGTAGAACTTGAGCGCGTCGCTGTACTCGCGATTGTCGAGCTTCTTCTTCATCGTGAGGAGGTCCATCGGCTTCTTGATGATCTTCGGATACGCGGGTATGTCGAGCTTTAGCCAGTCTAACGCGCAACGGTCAGCATACAGTAACTAGAGAGAGACACGTAGTATGCGACGCACCGACGGGCTCGTAGAAGGGCGAAGCAATCTGCCAGTGCTGCTTCTTGTACATCTCCGAGATGAGCTTTGCGCAAAACCTGAGCTGCTCTTGGGTGCCGTCGTCCTTGACCTTCTTCGGGCGCGTGCGCTTGGGGAGTTCGGTGTAGCCGAGGTCCTTTGGCGGCGGTGGGTGGACGTCGCGTTTGGGACGCGAGCTGCCGGCGAGGTCTTGGTCGGATCTTCGTGCAACGGGCGCAGGCGGAGCGACGGGTTGAGCGGCTGAGGGTCGCCGTACGGGGGCTTTCTTCACCGGGACAGGTGCCGGCGCCGGTGGGAGCGGCGGCGACTGCTTCTTCACGGCGGCCTTGGGCTACACGGCGAACAGAAATTAGAGACGGGTAGGCGCAGATATGAGGAAAAGCGCACCTCCTCGTTCGCAGGCATCTGCTTGATCTGCTTGTCGAAGACTGCCTCGACGCGCTTCCCAAGACCCGTCACTGCGTGCTCAGGGCCGTTAAACTTGACGCAGTTGGCGAAGATCAAGTGTACGTCCGCGATGAACTCGTCCGCGTTGTGATATCGACCGAAAGGAGGGTTGGGTTCCGGTTTTGTCGGCGTCGACGCTTGGATCTTGCGCTCGACGGTGCCAAGGTCCATTGGGTGCGATATGATGGCGGGATAGTGCGGGATGTTGAGCGCGATAGGGTCGACGGGATGCAAGAACGGGACCGCCTCCTTCATGCGCTTCAGAGTACGGATAGTGGACTGCATGAAGCGATGTTGAGCGGTCGTCAGAGTCTGGGGGACCGCTGACGACGACGCTGGTGGATGCGCAGGTGCTGGTGGTGTCGCCGCGAC